>CM046847.1:11618467-11628467 GCA_025618425.1 Heliocidaris tuberculata | reverse complement strand
GTATGAATATTAAAGTCTCAATAAAATCAATATATCATATTTCCTAGAAGGATATTTTTGTTTTGATATTACTTTTAAATCTAACATTTATAATTTCCTCGTTCATTACGTTTTTGCATCATTTGTCATTACTGTTATTTTTTTTTGTCAGACTCGTTATTTAACTTTGTTATCGCTGTCACGATGTTTAAAGATAAAAGAGATCAGTATGAATATTGAAGTCTCAATAAAATCAATATATCATATTTCCTAGAAGGATATTTTTGTTTTGATATTACTTGTAAATCTAACATTTATAATTTCCTCGTTCATTACGTTTTTGCATCATTTGTCATTACTGTTATTTTTTTTTGTCAGACTCGTTATTTAACTTTGTTATCGCTGTCACGATGTTTAAAGATAAACGAGATCAGTATGAATATTTAAGTCTCAATAAAATCAATTGCTCACATTTCCTAGAAGGATATTTTTGTTTTAATTCTACTTGTAAATCTAATCTTTATTATTTCCTCGTTCATTACATTTTTGCATCATTTGTCATTATTATAATTTTTGGGGTCAGACTCCTTATTTAATTTTGTCCATTTCGTTCTCTGTATTCTCTCTTCTTCATCTTCCTTTCAGCTCTTTCTCTCAATTCTTCTATTTGTTTTTTCCTCTCCTCTCATCGCTTTTGCTTTTTTCAAACTTTTCAATTTCAGAAAATTTATATTGCAGAAACCCTTTGTAACTATACATGTATAGATGCTTCATCAGATTAAGAAACAAAATTTCCTAGAATCCACTGTGAACCCAGGGTTGTCAGAAGGGGATATTAATTCCAAAAGTCCCGGATTCCTGGAAAGCGAGAGCGTCTATGACTTTGCAATTTATTTTTTTTTCTATTGAGGGGCGACCGATTTTTCCCGATGTTGCTCCGCCTTTAACGTATGAAATGGGGCTGATGTAAGGCTTACAGATTTTTTTGTTCATTAGAAATTAGTTTTCCTCTTTCGAGAAATGTCACCCGAAGGGAGAATTTTTTTAAAAAGGGATATCATCATACGATTTTTTAAATATTTTTTTTATCTTTTATTTTGTTATTATTATTTTTTATTTATTTATTTAATTTTTTTCGGGGGGGGGGGGGGAATGCCATGGCTGATCCTGACATTACGCAGACAAGGCAACCCATGCAGACACACTCATTTTTCTCTCCACAAAGCTATAGCTGGCAGTCAATTTAGACACCATTTCTGTTATTGATACTCAAAATGGCATCCATGATGACTGCACTTTCAACTGCCATTTAAGTAGCTATTTTGGGAACCCATAATCGTTATTTATATCTGTAAATCTTGAAGTCCGACAATAATCATGATAATCTCTTCTTCTTTTTCAAACGTTCTCGAGCTTTTGCTTTAGGCAAGCTTTCACTGATCTTTCATTCAGGTCCGTACAATTCATTAAAAATAGTCAACATTATTTCAGTCTCCAAGACTCCTCATGCTTTATAAAACAAATATTTAGACGTTGAATTTTTCATTTCTAGCTTGTCAAGGTTATGATGAATATCGAAAATGGGAGCCATTTCGAGGACCATTTTTGGACGTTTTAAAATGGTCCGATGATGATTTCTTCGTTTTCTGGTGCCTTACAGCAAACGTTTTATAAACTTTGTTTGCTTTTTTTACATGTCAACTTGCAAAGTTATTAATAATAATTGAAAATCTCGGCAACTATGGGCGGGTCATCTTGGATATCAATTAAAAGCTCAAGAGGGAGATGATGGGTTAGGGAGCACTTTATGTCATTTCACTCTTTTCGCTAGACCCATGATATTTTTCTTAGCTTTATGTAAAGTTAAGGAAAATTCTGATCTAATGATGCTCTTAGCCTAAACTTAACCTCTTGACAAGAAGGATTCATGGCCACTCCTTCATAAGATTTTGAACTATAATAATAGCATACTTAACTTGTGCGATGTAAGCTATATAATCTATTTCTCATATCGTCAAATTAAATATTTATAGCAGTGTAAACAATTTGTTTAGTTCCTGTTCACAGAACTTACAAGCAATCAAATGTAAATACATTTAGATGTGTTTTTTTTTATATATCCATTATTTTCTTACAGAATAGAAAAAGATCAGTGAAATTATTCCTTTCACAATCTTTCAGGTGTAACTTAATATATCAATGTCACTTTGTACGGGTGACCGCGCTCGATTTCTTTCATGTCTGTATAGGAGATTTCTTTGATCTTTAGCAGCAAATTTGGAGAGTTTGAAAAATAAGGGAAAATTCAATGAATGAGTTTAAGACAGAATAAAAGCTAGATTGTTTGCTAGATCAGGAGAGTAGCGGCATAAATGGTTAAGACCATGAATGTATGGTAATAGTATGAGTCCCGATTACAAGAAAATAGAGTGTGATCATCGTCATCTTTTCGGATAAAGATCTGTATAGAACACATACAAGACAGGGTTGGGAATCCACTGTGTAAAGGTTTGATAAATGATTATTCACAAACAAATGCGGAGGCATTATGGAGATCCATGCCAGGAATCGAAATAATAATTACTTTCGGTTACTTATTGTTCCGCTTTATAGAAAAATCAACATTGAGCATTTATTGTCCATATTTTGGGAATTCATTCTTCATTCTTATTATGTTTATCGTTGAAAATAGGCGTAAAGGTCGCAAATCGCCTTATTATCACAGGTGCTTTATACTTGCTCAATCGGTTACAATATGGCATCATGCTATGACATAGTGTGAGTACTTGCATATTGCTATGTTACTTTATGGACCAACATCGAATAAATCTGACAAATTACTCTTGGGAGCTCATGGCGATTAAACACGGGACTCAAACTCAACAATCACTTTAATCAAATATCTCTAATTAAGGAAATGGCATGAGCAATTACAAAAAAATATCGAAAGAAAGTGATTGATCTTCAGCCATTTTAGTATTATCCATTACCATGTGTGATTAATCAATTACGAGGATACAAATTTAGTTTTCAAACTACTGTCAATCATTAGATAGCACTTTTCTCGTTTAAACGGGCAGCTCGAGTGTCTACTACATGAATGAGTTTCTCGGCATGTGAATTTCTTTATGAAAAAATGAGCTGAGGTAGTTCGGTTCCATGTCATTTGATACTTTGTAATTTGATACTTGTCATAATCGAAGATGATGTCTATTAAAGGCAAGAGAATGAAACACCAATAAAGTATTATGTCAAGAGTATCAAAAGTAATGAACCCATTCTTAAATATAATCATGAATATTCTCAGGATGCCATGAAACGTCAAACGCGACAGGACAAAAAAAAAAAAAAAAAAAAAAAAAAAAACACGATTTTTTTTTTAAAAAGCCAAGAACCATAGTAAATCATCTTTTGTTGTTGTTGTTGAAAGGTATCATATCAGCTAAACCTTAAATCGTCATGAATTGAAATTGACGTATAGGAATATTTTTATCTAGTAGAGAATTGTTTCAATTTGAAAGGTATCATATCAACTAAACCTTAAATCGTCATGAATTGAAATTGACATATAGGAATATTTTTATCTAGTAGAGAATTGTTTAAATTTGTTTTATTTGATTCGATTTGATTCATTATTTTCGGTATAATCTTTTTTGGTCAAAATATGCTTATTTTCTCGTTCATTCTTGAAAACTTCTAATAAAAAGACAAACACTCTCAAACTGCCATATCAAAATCAAAGCTCTTTGTCCAAAAGTACATAGACCTATCGTCCAAGACAAGAAAAAAAACCACGAATAAATATAATCTAAATTGAAAATAGATGTACAAGAACTTCAGGAGGCCATTGAAGACTATTTAAATGTACCTCATGCAATAAAATTGGGAATCTTTTTTAAAAATCTTATGCCAAGACACGTTCGGTGCTTGAAGGGAATAAGAGGTGACCCATCATTAGTCATAAATCGCTTGAACGCGAATGCGTATTGACCAAACACTCGAACAGTTAATAACCTGAACCGTAAAGAAGTTTGTTCACATCTTTGTCGAGCTCAGCGGCCAGCGCGTTGTCAATCCGAAATGAGGCGGTGGTCGTCTTGAAGTGATGATGTCCAAGTTGCCTTCTTTGTCGACGTCATTGTCCTTCTCATTTTTCGAAGTCTACACAATTCGCTATTCAAACAATTTAAAGATGGGATAGGCGTACCATGTTATTGTTAATGTATAGGTCTTTATAATTGCTGATCTATAAGTTAAAATTAATTATGTTTGCAACTTTTTTTTACAAAAAGAATATATTACCTTTAAGTGGTTCATTTGCCAAAGCATGCAATATATTTCGAGAGCAAATTCGAAAAGTCGATGTGCTATATGGTAAGTTTGCATCAGATTGAGCACTTGCAACTGAAGTCGGGTAATAATGCCTTGCCTTGGCCGAGCTAATAACCGCTCTCACTCTGAGAAGCAAATGTTGCTATTTGTTCTTTTTACCGCCTTGTTTGCAGTCGTATTCTTGGAGTGGACAAATAATTATGGACGAGTCTATTTGTGGTACAATCGTCTCACCGAATTAGCTCTTGGCCGAATTCGGTAAATTGGAGAGTCGTCAGCCATTCTGAGGTAGTGAACATGGTGAAAGAACAACCATGACAACGATCAGTGAAAGTTCACGTTATGCTGGTTGAAATGTTCGAAAGATGTCAGTTATTTAAAAGTTGTGCACAAGATAAATATTAAATGATTTCATGGCAAAGATATTTTGCAAGGCAAAGATATCTTGCAAACTTTCAAGAGAGATGACCAACCTGTATTCTTCCTTCGTTTGGCGTACGCACATAGAAGAAAAACGCCTTGACAATCATAGACATTCTTTCTTTTTTAAAATAAATATTGATAACACTTTACATCAACATTTTGTTTTACGAAAAAAGAGGTGTAAGGGATATGCAAATCATGTGGTAAGGTATTACAAACCATATGAATTACATTTATTTATAAATAAGCAAATATGAATTATTTCTGAATAAGATAAATGTCTAGAAACGTATTCTTTCTATTTGAAACTGTCGGTAAATGATATCATATCCACAAAAAAATATCACATGAACCGTATGCAGCAGACACTCAAATTGCTTCAAAGATATAATACAAGTACAAAATATGCTAATATATAACAGTTGGTTGTACAAATTGATTCAGTATCTCTATTCTTCCGTTTCTCACTCCACAGATTTGATTCAGCAAACTTTATAGCAACTTATTTACAGCTAGAGGATTTCTCCACTTTTTTGCCTTGCCCTTTCGGTTCTCATATCCATTCATCCAACATGTTTAGTGTCTAGACGGTGTGTAATGCATTATCTACCCATCTTCTTCTAATCTTCCCATTCTCTCTTTTTTCGTTCTGTTTCCCTCCTAATTATCATCCCCATTACGCCTTTTCTTACACTTCCTTTCACCGTCAACCTCATCTCCAATTTATCTTGTCAAACATACCTTGGGGACTTTGTTTAGCACAATTACCATTATTTGTTAGGACAAGTCATTACATTCTATTCTTCGCCCGGAATTCAATGTCTTTATTTTCTCTTTTTTCACACACACAAAATCCTTTCTTCTGAAGACACAACACCCAAATACCCAAATGACATCACAACGTAACGGCGGCTTCTTTTCAGTACAAAATACTCCCTTTTCGGTAGATAATGACGTAAATTATCGTTAAACAAATTGGTTCGAGAGACAAAGTCTTTGTAATCTCCTTAACATGTTTGGAGTCCACTTCTGAGAACAATTTACCTGAATTGAAAACGAGACCCGGAACTCAAATAAATTGAAGCGTTTGAATATATAGAGGAGATCAATTTGGTTTTGCAGCTACATCTGTAATGTAATGTCGATTTATCGCTCTGTAACTCTTTTAAATTCACTTTCAGCTGTTGGCATTCAGTTGATAATTAGTACATTTAATTCATGTCGATTAAATCATTAACATTTTGCATGTCAAACGAAATAATTTTCTATGGAATTTTTCAGTAGAATCTGTGCAAAATTGCATCAATGGTAGAGTATGATGAAATCTTTCTTTCTGTTTTTATAGTCGATCAGATCAATCAAGTACACGTGTTTTTACCATAATCTGTGATTGTATGCTTTCTCGTATACTTGTATGTCATATCAACCCATTTAGATGGTGATTCTATCATTTGAGCTATAAATGATGAGTCATCGATTTTAAAAATAAGTCTCCAAAATAGAGTTTGAAGTGAGCAGTACCATACCTTATTCAAAGCTAAATGAACATCATTTCAAATACTATTCCACTATCACAGACTCCATATGGAAAGTTTAAGAATACCTCATGGCAATCACTTCCTCAAATGATTTTCACAACTTTATATTGCCAATTTTCTGGGCAAATAATATTCTTCCGTAATCAAAGACTCTAAATATTCGTTTTTATGGTTTATATTTTGTCAGTCAGTTTCTGAGATTACTTTTGCGATTCCATATCTCCAAATTATAAACGAATTCTTCTAAAGTTATACATAGTCGATCCAGATCTAATGTATAAATGAAATAAAATCAATTTAATGAATTAAAATCCACAATTTTGGATTATCATCAACGAACAAGTAAGTGCAAAGGAAGAACTGAAATAGGTTACAGATGAATTTTCAAAACGGAAGGTCAAGTCATAATTGAAAAATTAATTTTATATACAGATTAAAGATTTAAAGGTTATATATAGACGGATTGTGGGAAAATTGACGTCGATTTGAACACCCGTAGCAATCAGCACACGATGAATAATACTCAAAATCTGAAAGCTAAAAAATTCAAGGAGCTAGAATCTTCTATTTACACCTGACCAACACAAAATACCAGATTTCTAAACAACACTCTTTCGTTCTCAAGTAACAGGGAGTCAAGAAAAACAGTGGTCTTTGGCGAATCGTTTGATGCGGCCATCATTCACTCAACAACGAGGCGCTTCAAAAGAAGATAATTTTTATTGTGCGAAAATATACAAGGCGCTATAACCTATAGTCGGTGAAACAGTGTCGGCCCTACGACTAAAGAGCTAAAAGAAATACTTAAACCCGGCGGCGCTTATGAAGATTTAGTAATATGTAATTTATTGCTCCTTTCTGTTTTTACCGACCATGATAATTCATATTTCACCACACGTTATATATCGTATGTTGTGATCTGAAGGTGCTATCATATATATATATATATATATATACATCTACATCTGATTTGTGAGAAAGGATATTCTCAGATTTTTCGTTTCAACAACGCTAGAGTTTCCTTGGTAGCAACAACGACGATAAAAAAATAACACTAATTTTTGCTTCAAAGTAAGATTATACAATCATATCAAAATACACGAAGTATTAACTCATTGAATGGTAAAGTTTGCGTGGTCAATCCTCTGTATTTGTGTTCGTTTTGTTTATACTGAATTAATGAGAAGAGGCACTTCATACACATAATGACAAAGGGCTGAATTTAAGTTCAACGAAATTGAAGATTTCAGGAAACAATTATATGAAAACAAAAACTATGAACATGACTTCATTACAGTACATAAAGTAGAAGCAAAGGTATAAAGTAGAAGCAAAGGTATAAAATGTTATAATAAATTATCAAACAAAGGCCGACGTTTACCTATCATGTTACATTTCCAGAGGACTGTCTGTGAAATGATTCCATTTTTGACGCTTCAAAGATTTGTTTATGACAAAATGACATAAAACAACAGCAATTCATGCCGAAAACAACCACATAAGAAGCATACCAGAGACGTACATACGTCGGACTCCTTTCAGGATTTGATACCACCCATATATCCAATCCTTCCGAAAGAAAAGATTGATTGCTAACTTTTACAGTAGTAAGGTTTCGTGAGAGGAACTTGTTGGAACAGAAGCGAAATTTGCTGCTGCACGACACACAGGAATAAAGAGATAAGGGGTTAAACATGTTAAAGTAAAGCAACGTGGGAGGGAGAAAGAGAGCGAGAGAGCAAGAGACAGAGACAGAGAAATGGAATGGGAGAGAGAGAGAGAGAGAGAGAGAGACGGGGAGGTAGAAAGAAAAGGCAAAGACAGAGCAGAGCGAAAAAAAGTCACAGAGAGAGAGAAAGTGATACAGAATTGGGAAAGAGAGGCGGGAGGTAGACAGATAGAGAAATAAAGATAAAGAGAGGGGGTTAGATACGACCCGTCTCTAGTGCCTCTTTACGATATATTCTCCAGTTTTCTTCTTCTTTTTTAATCACGTATGCCACGACAATGTCGAATCAGAGGAAGACCGTCCCCGCAAAAAGTGTCCTGAATATGGTAATCCAAACAGCTACATTTTTTCAGTTCTTGTATTTTTTTAAATGTTAGCTTGAATCGTGTCCTAATTAGGACACGATTAGGACACTAGGAGCAAATGGCAACGTCTGTAAAATCATGACAGTCAGTCCTGTCCAAATTCAACAAAATGCTCTAGCCTAGAAATATTGTGGAAAACCTCTGAATGCTGATCGGGAAATAGAATTACTGTTAAGTAGTAAACTGTTACCCTACATTATTTTTTACTTTAATTGTCCTTGGGGTACTTGTCCGGAGTTAGTCGTCCACATATGGAAAATATAATTCCATCGCCGCTAAAAAGTTTTGATAGATATCACAGTATCCAAAAGAAGGACCGAAAAAAGACATGTTTCCGAGTCGAACATGACTAAACGTTGGACTGTTTCTTGACAGGGACTGAAATTGCTGGAACATGTCGGTAAAACTTCAAAAGCCACCACCGCGACACTCCTCTTCGTTTTTCTTTCTCTCCATATTTTTCACCTTGGCCATGCCGCACGCAGGATCAACAAGAGTCGTTTCGCGGCGTGCCAAAATCGCCACCTCACAACCGAAAAAACAGGAAGGCAAAATGCGACCATCTTTGAAGTTGTAATCTCCAGCCAGATATTTTTTGTTGAAACTTCCCTTTCTCTACTCCTTATGTTTGTCTTCAGAAGCTAATAAGCCATGCTTGAAATGCTCCTCTATTGTCCTCTCCTGTCATTATTTCGTGGTTTTTCTCCTATTTTTCTCTCGATGTTATCCTTTTTCTGGAAGCGAGGTTGGTGCTATTGAAGTGACTGTACTGCCTTTACACCTGTACCAAGGTTAACGCAATACCAGGGTGTCGGGTCCAAAACTTTGCGAAAAACTCACCTGAGAAAAGAGAAAGGTAACTTTTTCGGGTGTTCGATATTCGCATTCATCTCACTTTACTCAGCCACGCTACAGATGTGTCAGACGCATTTCAAAGAATAATAAACATGGGGCCAATTTCACATGTAACTTAAACGTTTTACCAGCTGCAGCGCGCTTATTATTTGCACAAAATTTCCTACATCAACATGATAAAGAGGTTGCGTTCACGACTTTTAAAGCATCCTTATGCATCTTTTGTATTTTTCTTCTCACACTTTACAGATACACTTGGGGAAGCAAGGTCATGCATTTCGGCACATCAATCATCTTGTTTTCCCCACAAATGTATGAAAACGTTGAGTGGATATGGCCCTTGTGATGTTCAAAGCCCCTCGAAAAAGTATAAAAAGTGCTTATAGGTAATCAGGAATATCAAACCGTTGGCAGCAGATGCACAACCATTTTGTAGTTATTTGCATGGATGCTTCACAGCGCTCAAGTCCGCCGGTCACACCGTGACGTCCCTGTTGTCCTAATATTCTTACCAAATGACGTTAGAGTCGGGCTGAGATTCGAACCCTCCACCTCTAAATTTCAAGTGAAGAAAATGAATTACCACGACACCTCTACTACGAAATGATAAGCAATCTAATACATTGTGATTGTTTTACTTTATTAACTTTTTACTTCATCCCAAGGTCAGGTTATACACATTTCTGATCACACCTCTAAAATAAATTATTTTACAAGTCATGTTTAGTACTTCTCCTTCTTCTTCAATTACAATACGCAATGAAAACCCTTAGATCATG